>BROG01000336.1:0-45000 GCA_030159075.1 Atrina japonica | reverse complement strand
ATATCATCCTTTTATTCTTATTTCACTGGTCTATATTTGTTCTTCTAAAAGCTGTGTTAATAAATATCACTTTCTTATATAAGAATTAAAAAATTCATAACCATTTTCTGAAATATTCTTACTTTATCATTAAATGTAAATTTGATATAAGTCGTATGCACGTGTGCTTATTTAAAGGTAAGCTCATGTATTTAATTGCGTATACTTAGATTTATTTACATAAAAAATAAATCCCGTTACTGAAGTAGATCGGATTTGTTGTTGAAATGTATGTATAATACTATTTTTTGTAAGGTATGGCCTTCGAATAGGATTTTATACTAACTCGTTTGTTTGTTTGTTTGTTTATTGTTGTTTAACGTCTCACTCAAGAATATTTCACTCATATGGAGACGTCACCAAATGCCGGTGAAGGGCTTCAAATTTTGGCCTATGCTCGGCACTTACGGCCATTGAGCAGTGAGGGTTCTTTAACGTGCCGACACCTACTGTGACACGGGACCTCCAGTTTTTACTGTCTCATCCGAAAGACAGGAAACCAACCTGTCGTCGGCGGGACTCGAACTCACGACCTCACGATCCAGAGTCGAGCGTGCTACCGACTGAGCCAGGCCGGCTCTATACTAACTCGTGTAGAGATGGCGAAGATTAAAAAAGTTTTAGTTTTTAGCAGGATTCAATTAATAAATGGATGTTATTGTGATTAGATGAAATGTATATGCACATGTAGTCTTCAATAAGTACTGATATTAAACTAAAATTAAATGAATTAATCCCGAGGTTTTTCTTTTTGTTTGTTTTTACTTCAAGTTAGTTTTTTTTTTGCTTTGGAAAACCCTATATTTGTTCTAGTTATACAGTTAAATTGTCGCTTAAATGTAGAGAGCTTAGGTATAGCCGAGGATATACATCGATGTACATAAGATAGCCGGATCGGAGTAACCTTTCGATCATTATACGGATCATTCTATTCACTCTTCGGTTATGATAAGCTATGGATGGTTACTCTAGTCAGTGTTATTTTAATGTTATGCGTTATTACCTAGTTTAACTCACTCGACGAAGAGACAATTTTGGTTTATCTGCACCATAATGTCATTAATGGGTTGGACCTGTTTTTCTTCTTTTGGTTGAAAACCCATATTTATCTAGAAAATACAAGAAAATCCTGTTGTGACTGCAGCTAATGAGAATTAGTTACACAGACAAGGTTTACCTGTTAAAAATCTAATATTAACTAATAAACAGTAAATTTAACATATCGATGTGCTTTTTTCCATTGTGACATATGGAATGGCCATATAGTGATACCTTTATTGTACCCAGACCGATGCATCCACTTTCACACTATTTTCCTCTGTATCATACATATTGTATATTTCCATGATAAATATAATGTGTTTAATTGTTCAGCTAAAGAGTATAATGAAATATCTTTTACTCCTTCTGTAAATGTGTATTCAACCTTATATCTAATTGTATAAATTATATAGTTTATATATATTGCTATTTGATAATATTTCATTCGTTCCGTTTTCATTACAAAGAATGCATCATTCCGAATAAAATTAGATAAATTAATAAACGCTTTACCTTTAAGCAATGTCTGTGGCGTCTTTGGGGTGAGTTGTAAAGTGAATTATTTTAAAATGGTCCGTTCTATAAAACCGAATTACTGATTCGCGCGAATCATATTTCAATTCGGTGTTCAGCCGATATGATCAAATAGTTATTTCATTTATCATGTAGACATCACTTGATATCCCTGTAATGTATTATGGTATAAAGTAAAATAAAAAAAAATCTCAGATACCAAATTATAAATCAATAGAATGTCCAGGACATAGGATGATGAAATGCCAATTGATAATCGAAACTCATTATCGAAGTCCATTATAATACGACAAATTAGATATCAAATGCGAATCCCAAATGAAATGGGACCACGTGTCCGAAGGCACTCAGCCTACTATGTTAGAATGCCACATCCATCGCAAATGAAAAATATTAGAAAAACAAATGGTGTTATAGTATACAGACTTCTACTTGTATAACCTGTATTATCTAGCATTGAAATTTGTTACAGTTAAGTAGCCTATATCTAAAATAAAGTGTTTGAATTCAGAAGGTAACATTTATACATATATTGAGGTCACATTATATCACATTCCATTTTGTCACGATTAAAAACACATGAAGTTTGATATGCCAATTTGAAATAGAGATTAAACAACGAGTGTTAGTTGATTATCATGTTTATCTAACTCGAGTTAGTTCATTTTCCTAATTTGAAAAGACATAGAGGTTTACCGAGTGTCTTTTCAAATTTTGAAAATTAACTAACGAGAGTTAGATAAACATGATAATCAACTTACACGAGTTGTTGAATCTGTTTCTACCCTAACTGTAAACCGCTGAATGGTAGTATGTCTAGTCTAGACACTATCGGGTTCGGACTCTCATGATCGCGTTAAACTTGTACGTCGCCTCAATATTACATTAATATGTCAAAGGTAGGAAACCCAACATTGTTAGAAACTTCTATAAAGGACTCCTTTCCCTCCAATTACTTCAATCGCCAACTTTTTCCGCCGACAACTGGTCTGACGCAACCGCTTGAGAGTGGTAAAAAACACAAGTTATGGTCGAATCTGCAATAAGTGATCAAATAAAATTTGACTAAATTATATATTTAACAACTATTGTTAACGAATGGTGTTAGTATATAGTATATCATCCCTTCTTCGTAGATGTATCTAAATGTTGAAAATAGTATATGCTTCAAGTTCCTTTTGTTCATGTGTGAAAATAATTTAAAACCAAGTATGTATGTGTCGAGGTTTAATTTGATATATAAATCATGTTTATATGTAAAACAACTACAGGTCTACTTATAGTTACACGACTTGATCTGAATAATGAGGAAGGTCGATACATCGAAAACACTTTATAACGGTATTGTGTTATGCCACATATTTACACTTTCGTGAATACTAATTATACAATGCAAATCATTCTTGAGGGCTATTCACAAAACTTTATTCTCACTCTGAATGTGTGAAATCTGACATTCTATTGCAGGTGATCAGCCAATAAATATCACGTTTGTCGTAATGTGAGAAATATCATACAAATGAAGAAAACGGAGAGATTTCGTCATCTCAGTTCACTACTTCGATACTGCAACAAGGATTGACATTGTAACATTTCATTGCAAAGCTGTTATTTTTCTATCGTATATCCGGAGAATAGGAATAGGTAACTGCCTTTAAACATGGTTCACAACAAATAATATTGTTTATTGGTGAAATGGAAATCTTGACATCTGTGTTTAAAACTTCTGACGTTTGTGAGTTATATCTTCTCGTGATCATTACAGGTTCAATGATATACACACCGGTAATACCACGGAACTCTTAGATAATTTATGTGTATTTTGATCTAGAATAGACTACAATTAAAATGAAATATATTCCTTTATTTAATACTACCAGTATTGTACTTAATGTTAGTCAGTGGTACAATGGAAGTGATATTGACACATATGACATTAGTGATGTTTATAACTGTCCCTTATATTCGCAGATACATGCTGATTTCACTCAAATAGGAACAGTTCGAAATGTGATGATTATAGCTTATGTGCTGACGACAATATTGGCCATATTTGGAAATATTCTCGTCATCTGGACAGTATGGAGAAATGCAAATATGCATACAGTGACAAACTTTTATATCGTAAATTTGGCAATTTCTGATTTTCTTGTATCGGCATTTGTTATGCCACTAAAACTGCTGGAATACACAACCCCTTGTCAGTGGCAGATCTTCAGTAATGATGGATTATGTTCATTCCTGTCATACACACTTCCTATCTTTGTATTTACCAGTGTATTGACGCTTGTGGCTATATCGCTCGAAAGGTTGGTGTCTTTATTACATATTAAAAGATCCATTTCAGAAATAGAGTAAATATTTAGTTATATTTTAAACATAATACCAAAGTTATTGTTTTGCAAATGATCTAATGACTAAAACGAATTATATTCATTTACGTTTCCTTGATGTAAAAAAATTATTTAAATTTTTACATACGGTTTTTTAAAGAAACAGCATATACATAGAACCCGAAGACTTGGATTTTATTATCATAATCGTAAATATCGTTTTACAGATGTACACGGAAAAATGTTGTCCGTGTTGGCGAATTTTCAATTTTAACCAATTGACTAATATGGGTTCAATGCTACCTGTTTTACACAGGGTATTTACCAATGATCATATTAAACACTTGGATTTAAGTTACTAAACTACAATAACCCTGCAACTGAATATGATTATGAATTAATTTACAAAGGTAAATATTGGCAGCATACATGTTAATTTTAACAGAAAATCTATATTCGCTCAAAGCTTTTGCTTTAATTATTTTACACAATACACAGGCTCTGAGTCTGATAATATAAGATATTGTCTGTAAGGTAGTACCTGTCTATGAATGTATGTGGTGGGTGGGGTGTTCGACGAGACGCCAATATCATCCATGGTGCTGCAGGACAAAAAAGTAATAGTTTAAGGGCTTATTCTAGAAATTAAAAAAGTAAAGTAAAAAAACGTAAACATACGTATGAAAAATTTGGTACGTACCTCTATCGATATGAATCAACAAAAAGAATGTAAGTTATGAGTCAACTCATGAGAATTAACAAATTAATTCAACATCCTTAAATCAAATTGTTTTCCTCTGATGCGTCAACCAGTGTGCTTGACTACTCGAGATAGTACCTTTGTCGTGTGTGATAAGGCAGAATAATCTAGGTATCCCGAATGGAAATAACAAGAGTGATTTAAATGGGCATTAGCTGTGTATGCCAAAATTATTTGAGTTTTTCTACTTTTACTAGTTGCACTTGATATATATTACTATATATTTTGTGAAAATAGCGTCAGGTCATGTGTGGTATATAAATAAAATAGTATGGTTAAATTAATCATTGCAAGTGAATAATTGCTAAACTGAGTTTCTTAAGAAATTTTCACAAAATATCAGTGATATATAAAGCTAATTATTAGCTTTATATATCGCTGAAAATATATAGGAATTTAACAATTTAATGCCTGTGTATATCTTTTTTTGTTGTAATATATAAATCGAAGTAGTAATAACGGACAGCTAATGCCCCTGTAAATTAGGGTGATGATAAAAGGGTGTAATTAAGGCGAGTTTTGTGATAAAGGCGTGTACTGAAGGCAGAATTCATACAAATATCCGATAAACGACACAGGCTTACTTACTATCGTTACTTTCAGAATACATAAACAGTATGAATTTTATTATACGCCGTAAGAAAAAGGACATCCCATTTATGATGTCACAATGGATAAAGCTTTGATAAATGTTTGTTAAAAATCAGCTAATAAGTTACTAAAACATTTTCTTAACATAAGATACATACTCATAGTATATACATGTATGCATTTTATGTTTTACCAGTTATCACAAGAGCTGATTAATAACGTATATTTCAGTCACAAATGGTTCATTATTTGGAAACAATGTATTGTAGAATTTTGTACAGTATTTATTTAACCTTAACTTGAGATACACATATACATACAAATATCATACAGAACACGTGAGCCCATTGAGCAGAAAATAATCTTTGTGATATTTGCTGTAGTATGAATCTTATGTATACTGATAAAACTTCAAGTTTATCAATGAGCTGTAATTCGATGACTGTTTGCACTTCCCTTACCTCCCTTCTAATCTTTTGAATTATTTGATATCAGAGCACTACATAATATACACACGGTTCTTTACAAATGTTTAAGATAATGCTTGTCATATTGTGCCTACATCAGAAACTTAATTATTTCGATATAGCAACAAACAATCACTTGCGTTGTACTGGAGGATATCCAAATGGCATCTTTAAATTTACGACCACTTCCCGCCAACACTTGGAATAACAGTGAAAGTGTCATTATATTTCATCTCGTCAATATGTATATCTAAAAAATGTTTTAGTTATGCATCATCATCATCATCATCATCATCATCATCATCATCATCATCATCACACTCATGCACACATAAACACACATATACACACATAAATAATATATATGTGTTCTATGTATGTATTTGAGCTTAGTTTTTTATACCGATTACATATGAACTTTCCACATATGGTGACGAATATCAAATAAAACCCTAAAAATACTAATCAGAGGATGAGACTGTTTTGTGTGTGTGTGTGTGTGTGTATGTGTGTGTGTGTGTGTGAGAGAGAGAGAGAGAGAGAGAGAGAGAGAGAGAGAGAGAGAGAGAGAGAGAGAGAGAGAGAGAGAGAGAGAGAGAGAGAGAGTGTAATTGAGGTATTGACCTCAGTACTCATTTCTACACACGAACTGTTATTTCAATGTAAATGTTAACTGGAGGCGTCTGCCAACATCATTTCTTGCTAATACGTTATTGGAATCTTTTATTAGAATCTGGTTGCCTTATCAATCTGAAATGCTTTTTTCACAAAAAACCTTTAAATCGCAAATCCTTAAATCGAGAAAAATGCGTTAATTCGAGGAGAACAATACTGGGAGGATTCCTTGGAATATTATACATCATTCAAAAGATTAACATCTTGAGCGATGAAGTCAGTATGTTGATTTTTAAAAAAACCAATCTGTGGTGTAGTTTTTTGGATGAACGGATCATCTGTAAATAGGATAGAAATAAATTGCATTTTCACGGATGATGGATGTTGATTGTAATTCAGAAAGTGTAATCGATCAACATGTATATGAAAGTGACACCTGTAGTACTGCTACTTGTTCGTTGCGATGACGCTACTTAGTCAGTTTAATCACATTTAGTCACACATCCCAGAAAAAGTAATCAATTTACAAGCCGTATTTAAATAATTGTTCCAACGTACAAAAATTATAATTGATATCAAAGTTCCTAAAATTCTGAATGTAAAAAACATTTCATTTTTACGGGAATAACGGTCATTTCAATGTTTAATATCAGAAATAGTTTTCAAACACTGAAGAATGTTTCTGGAAAGAAAATATATACCATAACTTTAAATATTTAAAACATTTCGGTTATTTTAAAGAAGATAAATTTGGTGTAATATAAAGTATAAATATATCCGAGAACCACTGTGTTGATTCTTCATCTTACAGTACATTTGACACTCTACCGTTTTTACATATACTTATATGACTAATGATCTGACAAAGTCAATCAATATCTTACATTTAAAAACATTCATAACCAACATATCAGAATACACATTGAAGATATTTTTGGAATTTTCAGTGAAATCTTTTGCTCCATTTATCATCCAGATATTTGATGCTGAGAGCTGTAACATACATATGTACTATTTATAATTTCTATTTCTACTGTAATTAAATTAAGTGTGAAGCTCAACAATTTCACATTTAAATTTGTGTTTTTATATTTCTAAACCATACCAAGTCTATACAAGAATGATAGAGAAATCTAGTAATTGTGTTGAAGTAGTCGGTTTATCATATGATTATGCATATATTGTATCGATATCTTCGATTGGCAGTCGAGAAGTTTAATTGGTTCCATTCTGTTGACTTGGCAAATAGGTTTGTGTAATATTCCACAACCATTTTATATATGTTGCTGTTGAAATGCTGGTTATAATCAAGGGATGGGCCTGTGAGACAGTACAAATAATGAACAAATATCACTTTAATATTTCTTATTTACTGTGGACCTTTAATTATTAATACAAGCAGCTGTATACGTCTTTTTGCTACAATATCTACTACTGCTATTATTACAGTGATAATGCTCCTAATGACGAGGGATGGGACAAGAATAACAATAACAACATAGTAACATGATGGCAATCTACGCATAGCAATCATAATATTAAGATTAAAAAAAAAAATAGAATAGTTGAAGTTTCAGGTTCATAAGATCAAACGATTATAAATTATTATAATTAAAGGGAAAGTTTTCAGGACCGTCCACTACCTGTACAGGTAACCTACTCCGTCGGCTCAAATTAGCTTGAGCACGGTTCCTCTGTGGGCCATTTGTACACCAACTTCATCCATTGTTTTAACATTATGCCGGATATTTATTTATGAAAAACATTATAAATGCCTAGACAGTTAAATGTTCCAGATTCGGTAAAGACGTCGACAGATCAGTTGATTTATTTCTGCGATATGATATTTGAAAAAAGAAAGAAAGAAATTTTGCCGAAAAGTGTACGTTTGAGAGTCGATTTGGTCAGAGACATGCACTCACAACAGTGATTAATGCTCAAACTAACAATATATAATATCCATCTGACATCTATTTGTGAATTAAAATTTCTGAATTACATAGGCCCTATATAATTTCGAATTGTGATTACACGGTCTACTGTATCATCGACATTTGTATACTTTAGTTGTACCTCATTATTTACTATCGGTGTATGAGAGAGAGAGAGAGAGAGAGAGAGAGAGAGAGAGAGAGAGAGAGAGAGAGAGAGAGAGAGAGAGAGAGAGAGAGAGAGAGAGAGAGAGAGAGAGAGAGAGACTTTGACAATGCACTTTTGATAAATAGTCACATAAGCGGTAGTCGGTATAGCGTGCGTATATGTGTGACAGGCTCCTAAATGTGGATTGTCACAGCGGGTGCTTTCATAATGATAGACATATATTTCGGAATCCTCAACCCTACACTGAAATAAAAAACACACAAAAATAATAATAAATCCCGACACTTGTGTAGACCAGACACGTGCTATACACGTCTCTAGGTAGATCTAGACTTTTTAATTCATACAAAACGGATCAATAATTATTTTTAACAAAATCAGGATTTTAAAAGTTTTATTTCTTTACCATTTAACTTGACTTTTTAAAATTCGGAACCCGACATTTTAACATAATTTGATCCGGAATCTATAAGCTTGTACGTACGTGGTGTATATGAAAAGAACGATGTAGCCTACGTCACAAACAACAGAGGGCGCTGTGTTTTTGGAGTGTTTGAAAAAGAACATGGCCGCTTCCTATAGATGTAATTTTTTCGTTATAAAACGGCTGTATCACAGTTATTTCTCTTACAGTCACATAAATAATCGATACTTTACTCTTACAGTCACTTAAATAATCGATACTTTACTCTTACAGTCACATAAATAATCTGTACCTTACTCTTACAGTCACTTAAATAATCGATACCTTACTCTCACGGTCACAAATAATCGATACCTCACTCTACAGTCACATAAATAATCGATACCTTACTCTTACAGTCACATAAATAATCGATACCTCACTCTTACAGTGACATGAATAATTAGTACTTTACTTCTACAGTCACATTTATTCTCACAGTCACATGAATAATCGGTACCTTACTTTTACAGTCACAAGAATAAATGATCGGTACTTTACTCTTACAGTCACATGAATAATCGGTGCTTTACTCGTACAAATGATCGGTACTTTGCTGTTATAGTCACATAAATGATCGAAACTTTAGTAGTACAGTCACGTAATTATATTAACAGTCACACAGTTACATAGATAATCAGTAATTTCCTCTTACAGTCACATAGATAAAATGTAATTTACTCCCACAGTTACATAGGTAATCAGTAATTTCCTCTTACAGTCACATAGGTAATCAGTAATTTCCTCTTACAGTCACATAGGTAATCAGTAATTTCCTCTTATAACAGTTCACGAAATAGGTAACTCCAGGTAATTTCCTCATACAGGTCACATAGGTAATCATAATATTTCCTCTTAACAGTCACAAAGTTAAATTCATAATTTCCTCTTATAGTCACATAGAGGGGGAGGTGAGGGGGGGGGGAAGGAGGTTAAAGGGGGGAGGGGGGATAAGGGGGGGTGCTAATAGGAGGCACATAGGAAGGGGGGTAGGGGGGGGCCAGGGAAAAAATCGATAGAGGGGGGGCTAGAGGGGGGGCAGGGGGTAGGAGGGATCGGGATGACAAGACCATAGGAGGGGAGCAGGTGAGGGAGAGGGGAGAAATACCATAGGTAAGGGGGGGAGAGGGGGGCGTAACAGGTAGGGCAGAGGTAGGTGGGGAGGTGGGAGGAGTGAAGGGGGAGGGGATAAAACGATAGGGGAAGGAATGAGGGGGAGAGGGGAGAGGGAAGGGCATAGGGGGGGGAGAGGGAGGCATCAATAGGGGGGGAGGGGAAGTGGTCGGAGGATGCGGGGGGGGGGTGGTGGGTCTGGTGGCTCTGCGGGTTGTGGTTGCCGAGTGGGATGTGGTCGTGTGGACGCGTGCGTCGCGCTTGGTTTGATATTAGCCTCTCATCGATACTGTGTGACTTTTGTTGGTCCTTGGTTTGTTTTGTTGTCCTCGGTACACCTGCTGCTGTTGTTTCCTTTTGACGTATGCTTTTCTGTTATTGCCTTGTTTTTCTGTTCCCACATACTGTGGTTGTGTTCGTTTCTCTTCCTGTTCTTCGAACTTCCGTCTTTTTCTTCTTTCCGTTTCTGCTCCTTTTGGGGCTTTCTCTCGCTGGTTTGCGTGGTACGTCGTGTTCTTGCCTTGTTTGTTTTCTTGGCCTTCGTAACGTACCCTACGCTCTTCTTTGTTTGGTACTTTCTTGTTTTGCACTGCCCTTTCCTATGGCTTTGTTCACGCACTGCCGTCTCTCTTTAAACTTTTTACGTCTCTTGAATCTCTTTCCCCCACTTTTTTTGTCTATAGTTTCTGTCTTCTGTACTATTACTTTTGTGGTTCTGTGTCTTGTTTTTTCGTGTTTTTTTTTTCATGCTCCGTTTTGTCGTTTGCTTGTTGGCTCCTTGTGTCCCTTAATCTTTCTTGTGCTTGGTTCTTCTTGACTTTCTATACTTTTTTGGTCGACACTTTGACGTTTTCTTGTCGTCTTTATTGTTATTTTGCCCTCCGCCAGCACTTGCTGTTTTTTACTCTTCTTCCGTTCTCTTTTCGTTTGTCTTGACTTTCGTGCTTTTCCTGTTTCTGCCTGCCCGCTACTTACTTTTCCTCTTGGTTCTCGCGTGCGTTTCGTTCTTTCAATATCTTACCTCATGGTCCACGGTATGACGTCTTGTGTGTTTTTTTACCGTTTTTCCATAGTGGTTTTCTTACTCTTTCCGGGTTTTGTTTTCTTCTCTTTGTGATCTTGTCTCCTTCTTTCTTTTTTTACTTTGTTTTGTCTTGTTACTTCCCCGACCTGTTGTTTCCTTTCTTCGTTGCCGTCCTTTTTGCCTCTGTTTTTTGATTTGTTTCCTTCTTTGTGCCTATTCCTTCTTGTTGTTCCCTTCTGTGTTCTTACTCCACTTGTCTTTGCTCTCTTGTCTCTTTCTTCTCTTCCTTTTCCAACTGTGCGTCTTTACTTGTTGGTATCCGTTGTTTCCTTTCTTTTTTTTTTGCTTGTACTCTTTTCTTTTTTGTTTTTTTTTGTTTTTTTCCTTGCCCTTCGTTCTCCCCTTACAACTTATTTTCCTTTTCCCCTATCCGTCTTTTTTTTTTCGTGTTCTTCTCTTTCCTTTTCATTCCTGCTTCCCCTAACCCCGCTTTTTCTTTTTTCCATAGCTGTTTTCTTTCCAACTACTTTTTTTGTTTTGGTTTCTGTTCGGCCACTTGCCTTTGTTCTTTTCCTTTTCCTTTTCGCCTCGTCTTGTTTTCGCTTTCCTTCGAACTACTGCGTGTTGTTTCTTGTGCTCTCCCTACAACTCTTTATGTTGTTATTTTTACTCTTATGCTTCTCTTGTTTTACGCGCCCGTGTCTTCCTTTGCCTTCTTACACTTCGTCTTCTTTTTTTCTTTTTTTCTTTTTACCACCTCTTTCATTTGTCTAGACTTCTCAACTTCTCCTGTCTCCCGTCTGTTCTTGCTGTACGCTTGGTCGTTCTCTGGTTCTTCCTTCTTCTCAACTTCCGCCACGCTGTGTGTTCTTTGCTCTGTCTTCCGTTTCGTTGTTGTCTGCGTCGTTAAAGCCCCACTCCTGTTTTTTTTTGTTCTTTGTTTGCGTTTTCTCCTCCACAACTCTTGTGTTCTTCTCTTTACTTTACTTTTCTTACATTTTTCTTTCTGGTGAGTTCTCCGTGTGACACGCTCTCTATTCGTTTGTTCGTTCTTTTCACTCCTCCTGTGCTTCGTACGTCTGTTTGTTCTCTCTCTACTGGTGTTGTTTGATGTTTTTTTTTTTTTTTGCTTGTTGTCCACTGCCTATCCGCTTTTTTCTACCTTGGTTGTCTTGATTGTTCTTTTTCATCTGGATTTTTGCTGCTGTCCTTCTCTTTTTCACCACCCACGACATTTCCTTTTTACGTGTGCTTTTTACTGTTTTACAACCGTGTTGGGTCGTTTCAGTACCCTCTTGTATCTGCTTTCTTAAACTACTTTTGTGTTTTTTTCTTTTTTTGTTGTTTTTTAACACCGCGTCGTCTGTTCCTTCAACCCTCACTTTTGTTTTTTTTTTGCCTTCTCGTGTTCTCGTTTTGTTATTGCTTTGTTTTCTCTGTTGTCTTGTCTGTCTTCTTGGTTGGGCTTCTACTTTCCTTTGCTGCTGTACCTCTTCTCGTGGTTTTACCGGCTTCCTTGGACAACTCTTGTTTTCCGTTGGTCGAACTCGTACAAACTCTCTCTTCCGTTTACCTTGTTTTTCTCCTTTTAACCGTGTCTGACTCCCCAACACTACCCCTACTTTGTTGCTATGCCCTCCCACCTTTCTGCTCTTTTTCTTTCTCTTCGTGTGCGTCTTTTGGATTTGTGTTTCTTCCTTTTATGCGTTCTACATCACTGTTGTGCTTACCTCCTCCTTAATTTTGTCTCTGGTTCGCTTCGTTCCTGTGTTGTTTGTTACCGTCCTTCCTTTAGTTCTTACCATCTTTCTGTTTGAACCACGTTGTTAACGTTTTTCTGTCCGCTCCTAACTCTCTTACAGAAAACTTTACTCAACGTGTCTGACTGGTTGCGTACTTCGGTGCCTTTTCCTGTGCTCGCCGGTTCCTTGTTGCCGTTTTTTTTACTTTTTCTCGTTCCTTTTCCTTTGCTGTGGGTGCCTGATTATACCTGTTCGTTACTTCTTTGTTGCTTTTTTCTAACTTTTTCACTGTTTACCGTGCTGTGTTTTTTTACACGTTCCATGTTCTGGTGTTCTTTCCCGTTTGTTCGGGTTTTCTAGTCACGTTACTTTTGTTTTTGTTTCTTCCTAGCCTTTTTGTTGCTGTTTTCTACTACAGTAAAACCCACAGGTGTGTGTTGTGTTTGTTAGCGTTCCTCGTTTCTGGGGGTTTTTTCTTTCTTCTTTTTTTACCTTTTTTTTTTTCTTACTCTTTCTGTGTATCGCTTCTTTTCCCAGCCTGCCTCACTCATACTCTGTGGTGCCCTCCCTCCTCCTCCAATCACCTTTTAACTGTCACTCTCTTTCCTTCCTTTTTATCAGACGTACTTTCTTTTGGTCGTGTCTTTCTTTCCACTTTGGTCGCTTTTATTTTTTTGTTTTTAATGTCTGTGTTTTCCTGCCTTGTTTCTGTGTGTGTTTACATCTCGAGCACCTTGTGCCGTTTTGTTCTCACTTCCTTTTTTTCGTTTTCGTTCCGTCTTTCAATTCCCCCTCGTTCCTTTTGTTGTTTTTTTCCAACGTTTTTTTTCTTGCTGTGCGTTTTCTTTCTAACTTTGTCGTCCTTTGCGTTCGCTTTATTTTCACTTCTGTTTTTTCTGTTCCACGTTGTCGGTGTTCTGCTTTCTTCTCTTTTTTTACTTTCGGACAGGCCCGACTTGTTTGCCGTTTGTTTGTTTCTTTTTTGTTCAGTTTTCTCTCTACGTCAAACTTTTTGTGTTTTTGTTTTTTTCCTGTACACCACTGTTCTACTTCTCGTTCTTTGTGTGGTTCGACTTTACACTGTTCCTTCACTTTTCTCTTTGCTTGCTCTGACATTGGGCCGGCCTTTGTACTTGATTTAGTGCCCCCCAACGTTTCTCTTTGAACCTCCTTGTCTTTTTTTTCAAAAACTTGCCTTTTTTATGCACGTTTTGTGTTCACCGACTTCTCGGTGTTGCTGTGTCTTTTTTTTTACACTCCTTTCCTTTCTTCAGTTTATTTTCTACCCCACTTCTTGCTGTTGTACTTTATTTCTTTCTTTCTCTCTGTTGTTCGTCCTTCTCTTTTTTCGTTGTCGTACTTCCCCTGTACGTTCTTTCTCTCTTGCTTCTTTCGTGTGTCCTGTCTTTTTTTTTGCGCACCCTTATTTGCTGTTTTCCTCACTTATTTGTTTTGCTTTTGTCGTCTTTTTGTCTGCTGTTCTTTTATTCACTGTACTTTGTTTCTTTTTTTGTTTACTCCTTTTTCCTTTTGTTGTATTGTTTGTTTCTGCGCTTTCTTTTTTTCGTTTCTCCTCTTTCGGGTCTCACGTTTCTTGCTCTCCCCCGCCTACACTCTTTTGTGTTCTTAGTCTTTGCTCCTTCCACTATCCTCCACCACCCTCCTTTCTCTTCTTGACTTGTCCATCTTCTTGTCTTTGTTCCTTCTTGGTCGTCTTTTTTTTGTTATTTTGTCTGTCTTTCCGCGCTACCTTTTTTTGTTTCCCCCTTGTCCATGTGTTTCTTCTTTCGTCCTCTGACGTTCTTTCTTCCTTCTTGTTTTCTTGCCTTTTCTTTGATGCTGCTGTGTTTTTATTTTCGCCGTTCACAGACTTCTCCACTTTTTTGGTCTGTTTTGCGATGGTTCTCTGGTATTTTTTTATACTTTCCCTTTTGTCCCTCCGTTTTTCTTTCTTCTGCTTCTGTGCTTTTTTTCTCTGTGTTTCTTTTGTTTTTCTTCTTAACTGCTGGTTCGTTTCCTCGTGCGTCTGCGTTTGCCTGTACGGTTTTTTGTTGGCTTCACTTCGCACTTGGTCCTTATTTGCTTTTGCCGTACCTACGACTTTCTCTTTGTGTTGTCCTGCAACAACTTTCTGCTTTACTTCCTTACTGTTGTTCTGGTGTTCTTTCTCCTTGTCTTCTCTTTTTTTTTTTCGTCATTTTTTTCCTACTGCCTGTTCTTTTTTGTCCGCTAAACTGTCATACTTGTCTCTTCGTGGCTTTTTTTTCCGTCGTGTTGTGGGTTTCCTTCTTTGTTGACGGCACTGTTCTCTTGTATTCTGCCTTACTTTTGTGCTTTGTGTTTTTTTTTTTTTGTTCTTGTTTTTTCTTGTGTAGTTACTTTTTTCTCTCTTAACTTTGCCTTCACGTGTATTATTCTCTTGCTTTACTTCGTTCTTGTCGCGACTTTAAGCAACTGCTTCTCGTACTCAAGACTTGCTTGACTTTTTCTTGCCACTCACCTAGAGTTTCGTGGGTGGGCCGTTTGCACTTCGTGAGCACAAATTGTCCGTTGTTTGGTTTGCATTCTTCTTTTCTTTGTTGTCTTGTATCACTTTGTGTCCTTCTTCCTTTCTTTCGACTACTTTCCTTTTTTCGTTTTTCTGTTTCCTCGTTGTTTTTCTTTGTCCGTTTCGCCTTTTTCTCGGGTTTTTTCCTCTTTTGTTTGGGGTACCTCCCCAGCCAACTTCTCGCACGATGCTACTCCAGCACACTTTTTTTCTCCCTGTTTTCTCACAGTACCACGGTTTTTTTGTGTCTTCTGGTTTTTCTTGTGCTTCTTTCTCAACTTTTCCCTGTTTGTTCTGTCGTTTCCTACATACTTGTTGCTACTCTACGTTTCGTTCACTTTTTGCTTTGGTTTGTTTTTGCCTGTTACGGTTGTCTGGTTTGTTTTTGTTTGCTTCTTACTTTGTTGTTTTGTTTCACGTTGTTCAAACTGCTTACTGTGGTCTTTGCTTTTTTTTGTCTTGTCCTTTTTTCTTCTTTGCTCGTTTTTTGTTTCTGTTTCTTGTTCGTACTGTGTCTTTGCCGTACTGTTCGTGCGTGCTGTCTTGTGTTAACTTCGTGTTTTTCGTGTGTTCTCTGTCTTTCTGGTTCTCTCTGTTTCTTTGTTTTTTTCTGTTTTTTTTGGGTGTTTACTTTCTTCCTGTGTCCTCTTTTTCGCACTTCCTCCGTGTCTTTTTGATGCTCTGCATACATTCTCCTCCACGACCGCTGTTTGTGCATCTCGTTTTTCGTATCGCTTCTTGTGTGTGCTACTTTTTTACGTTTTTGCTTTATCGCCCACTTTTCGTGTTTTCGTTTGTTTGTACTGTTTTTTTTTTTTTTTGTGCATGTTCATTTTTTTACGTTTCCTGTTTGTGTGTTTCCCGTGTCTTCTTTTTGTCGCACCCCGTAACTTTGACTGGCCTTTTACGCGTACGGTTTTTTTTTGCTTCTGTTCTATTTTCGTTTTTTTATATGTCCGCTGTCGTGCTTGTAGCACCACGTTCTCGACTTGTCTCTCTTACCCTCCGTGTGTCCTCTCGTTGGTTTGTTTTCGTTGGTGCACCTCCTTCTTTTCTTTTCTTTCGCTGTGTTACTTTTGCTTTCTTCGTTTGCGTGTTACTGGTCTTTGCTTTTGTTCTTGCGCGTTCCTACTGCCTCTTCTGCCTTTTTGCATTCTTTTGTCTTCTATTGGTCCCTCTCTGCCGCTTCTTTTTTACAAACCTGACACTCTGTTGTAGTTCGGTGTACTTTCGTGTCGTCGTTTTTTTCGCAGTCAATTTGGTAAAATCTCGGTTGTGGGGTTTGCTGTTGTTGTCTGCCGTTTTTTAGTTACTTTTCTTGTTTGGTTTAAACTTTTGGTATCTCTTTCGACTTCTCTTTGTGTTTCTTGTCTGCGTCACCACGTTATCTCTTTCTCAGTGCTTTTGCTGTTTTTTCCATTACTGCTATTCTTCCTTGTTTTCGTCTGTTTTTTTTTCAACTTGTGCCTTACGCTTTGCTTTTCTCTTGCTTCCCTTTTTTTCATGTCCGTTACTTCGACGTCCTCACTCTCTGTTTTCCCTCTGTACCCTGTTTTGTGTTTTTGCTTTCCTTTACTACTCTAACTACTGTCCTTGTTATTTCTGCCCAGTTTGACACTTTGTTCGTTGGTTTACTTAGGTAAAGGTTCTCTTCTCTTGTTTTGCTTGTCTCAACTTTTGTCCAACTTCTGTTCTTCGATTGCTTTTTCGTCCTCCTTTTCATTTCTTGCTTCCGTGTCTGCGTTGTTCCTGTTTCCTTTCTTTTTATCTTTTCCGTTTTGTACACTCCACCCCTGTTTTTTTTCTGTAGTCACTTGTCGTTGTTACTTTTGTTATGTGGCCACTGTCTTCTTTTACTTTCTTGTCTTCGTGTTCCCCTCCAGCTGTTACTTTGCGTTTTCCTTCATTGACGTTGTTCGTTCTGGCTTTCTTTTTCTACCTCTTAAACTGGCTTTCTACGTGCCGCTGCTCCTTGTCTCACGCTCCTTTTTCGTCGTGTTTGTTTTTCTTTTTCTGTTGTTCCCACTTTTTTGTTGTTGTTTCCTTTTTTCCACTTTTTCTACGTTTACCTCCTCAAACCCATACCTGTGGTTTTTGTGTTGACGTCCGTCGGGTCCCTCGCCTACTTTTGTGTTCCCTTTTGCACTTATTT
The DNA here is from genome assembly GCA_030159075.1 of Atrina japonica. NCBI lineage: Eukaryota > Metazoa > Mollusca > Bivalvia > Pterioida > Pinnidae > Atrina > Atrina japonica. The sequence continues at coordinate 27,478 of BROG01000336.1, read as the reverse complement.
TTGGCTGTTCTTTGTTTTTTGGTCTGCTTCTCGTGTCTTTTGTTTTTCTTCCTTGATTTTTTCGGTTTCCTGTCCCTTGTTGCTTTCTCTTTTACTCTGTTGCCTCCGACGCGTTACTTCGTGGTTCGGTTCTTTTGTTTTTTTCCTCTCCTTTTGAGGCGCTTTTTATTTCGACTGTCACTTGTTCTTCACTAACTTCGTAACGTTGCGTCGTGTCTTTTTGTGTTTTCGTCTTTTCTTCATCTTTTTTTTACCTTTTTTTGTTCGTTTGTCTCTTCTACTCTGCAATCGCCGCCTCGCACGTTTTCGCGTTTGGTGACCTTCCATGGCCCACTCTTGCGTCCACGACTTTGTTTCGTTTTGTTTGCCTTCCTTTTTTTGTCTTGTCTACTTTTCTCCTTCTCTTTGCTCTCTTTGTCAGGCGCAACTTGTTTCTGCTTTTTTTGGTGGTAACTTGTCGTGTCTTCGACCTGTTATGCCGTCTATGCCTCTCCCTTTTGTTCCGTTTCTTCACTGCTTGTGCACCCATACTGTCACCTTTTCTCTCTTCGCTGTGCTCTTTGTCGTTTTTCCTCTCGTTAGTTCTCCCTCTGTGTGTTTCCTTTGTTTATTCGTCTTCACTTTTTTTTTCCTCTTAACTTTCCTGTTGCGCTACTTCGCTTCTTTTCGTTGTGCTTCGGTACTACGTCCTGGGTTCCCTCTCCTGTTTTCGTATACGTTGTGGTTTTCTGCTTGGGCGCCCACTTTTTTGCCTTTTACCTTCTCTTCTTGCTGACTGCTTTTCCTTATCCGCCTTGAGTTCTTCCCTTTACTCCTGGCTTTTAGACTTTTCTGTTCTCTGTTGGCTTCGTTGTCCTCTGTGTTGCTGATTTGCGCTGTTTCTTTTTTTGTGTTCGATACTTGTTCGTCTTGTCTTCGTTCTCTGTGCTTCATTTTTTCCTTCTGCGACTTTCTCCTTTTACCGAACCCTAACGTAACCGCCCTTTGAGTAGCACTGCCGTACTTGTCTTTTCTTTTTTTTTTGGCTGTTCTCTCTTTGCTCCCTCTTTCCTCTTTTCTTTTAGTTTGTTTTGTCTTGTAACGTCGTTATGTCCCCGACTTTTTGTTAATTCGCACTTTTTGCCTTTCGCCTTACGAACGTTCGGCACTGCTTGTTGTTCTTTTGCTGAAGCTCTCCCCAACTTGGTTCTTTTGGACACCTCTTTCCTGGCTCTGCTGGTAAGCGCCGAGGTCACCGTTCACATTTACACTCTTTACTCGAACTGCGGTTGACTTTGTGTCCTGACCCGCTGTCTGCGGATCTAATTCCCTCCCTCTTGGGTCCCCTCTTTTGCTAGCGTCCCTCTTGTTATCTTTTTTTTTTTCCTCTATGTCTGTTACTGCTTTGTGTTGCTAGACTTTTTTCTTTTGGTGGCGTTCTACGTTTCACTGTCTTCTCTTTTCCTTGCTCCGTTGCCGTCCTTTCTTCCCTGTGCCGCTACTTTTTTTTTCTGTGTCTTTCTGTAGTTTCTGTTTTTTTAGTCTTTTCTTGCTTTTTGTTTTTGTTTTCTCGTACGTTCTTCTTGTGCGTCTCTCCTTTCTTAGCTTTCCTGTTTTTAAAGCGTTTGCTTGCTCTACAATTGTTAGTTTATCTTTTTCTTGCTGTTTCTTTTCTGCGTTCTTCGTCTCTTTCGCGATGGCCTTTTTGCTCGTTCTTTTCTCTTGCTGTTTGAGCTTGTTGTACTTTACTGTCTACTTGTGTTGTGTACCACCTGTGCGCCCGTCCACCTAGCTTCTTTTTCCTTTGATTTTTTAACGTGTTCTTTGTCTTTTTGACGCTTCCTGCGAATGACTTGATTTTTCTTTTACTCTTCTTCCTTTTCTTATCTCTTTGTTCTGTTCCGACATACTGCGTCTATGTTATCCCCTAATCCTTTTCCTGCTAGTTATCTTCTTTGTTTTCTTAGCTTGCCTTTTTGATTGTCCACCTTGTATGCTCCCACCCCTGGGCCTTCTTTTGTCCTCTTTCCGTTTCTTTTTTTCTGCCTTTCACTTACTTCGTCCCCACTTTCCTGTTTCTTTTTTTTTCACTTTCACTTTTTGTTTTCAGTCTTTTCTGTCCGACGTTGGAATTTGTGTTTGTACTTGCTCGTTTGCCATTTCGCTCGTTGCCTTTTTGTTTGTCTCCCCGTGCCTTTTTCTTTCTTACACTTCTGTCCGGGTGTGTTTTCACCAACGTTCTCCTGTTTTTTACCTTTTCTGCGCCCCGTCTTTTTTTAGTCTGCTGTACTCTTTTTTTGACTGGCGCCACCGACTGTTTTTTCCGTTTTGCCTTCCTTCCTTGCTCTCGTTTTTTTTTCTCTCCCCCCCCATGAGAGCCCTGTCTCTGCTCTTTCTTTTGCTTTCTTGTGCCTCCTTTCGTGCCGTTCGAAAGGTGTGTCTTTCTGTCTTTTGCTCTTCCGTTCTGTCGTGTTTGACGCTGTGTTCCTACAAACTGTCTTCCTTTGTTTTTAAATGTGTTGTTCTTTTCCCCACACTTTCTGCTATTTTGTGTTCCCTGCGGTCCTTTTATTTGCTTTCCTTGCCGCTTGACAATAAAACGTTGCGTCGCGTTTTGTTTTGCGTTGTGTGTTTTGCGACTGTGTTCTTCCTTTAGCTTACTTAAACTGTGTGTACTTTCTGTTCTGTTGTCTTGTTGTTCCTATCCCGTTCTTGGTCGGCGCACGTCTTTTTTTTTTGGTCTTTGTCTTCTTGCTGCTCGCCGCCGACTTTTTTTTATTCACCGTCGCACTTACTTTTTGCACTTTTCTTCCTACCCTTGTTTGCTTTAGTTGTTTTATCTACGTACCGTCGTTTTTTTGACTCGTTGATTCCGTCCTTTTTTTTTTTTGTAAACCCTTTTTCTCTTTTGATGTTTCGCTTGTTTCTTTATGTCGTTCTTTTGTTTTATTCTCCCTTTCCTTGTTCCTCTGAGTTTGTGGAGTTATTCCTTTTCCTTTTTTGCGCTGTCCTGCTGACTGTTTTTCGCCCCGCAACGACTCCTGACTTTTTGTGCTGTCCGGTTTTGTCTCGTTGTGCTTCTTGTGTTCGGCCTTTTTTTCTTTTCGTCCGGCAACAGTAATAGACCACGGGTTGTCCGCGCGGTGCGTACTTGTGTCTTGTGCACTTTTTACTCTACTTTTGTTTTTTTCTTTTTGAGTTATTTTGCCTTTGATGTGTCTGTTTTGTTGTCTTTTGTTTGTCCTCTGTCTTTCTTCTTCTCTTGTGTTTGTCTTTACTGTTTCCTACTTCTTTTTTTTTTTGTTATGTGTTTTCTGCTTCGTCTCTCTTGTCTTATTTTTTCCCTTGCCCCACTCCTCTGTTTAATGTGTCGCTTCTGCACTTGTGCCACTTTGCGTTTTTTGTACACTGGCTTGTAGTCTTTGCTTCTGTCCTTACTATTCCTTTTGTGTGTTTTTCTCTTTGTCTTAGTCACTTTGTTCTCGTCCACCGTTCTCCCTTTGTCTACCTGCTTTCTGCCGTTTGACTTTTCCTTTTTCTCTTTTTTCTGTTTTTACCTTTCTTTTTTTCTCTTTTGCCTTTTTGTTTTTTTCTACTTTGTGTTTTTGCTTTTCCTTCTTGTCTTACTTTCTTCTCCCTTTTTTTGTTAGCCATCGAGCCACTCATCCATCTTTCCCCCTTTGTTTCTGGTTATGTACTGTTTCGTCTTTGGCTGGTTAACTGTTTGTTTTGTGTTCTCTGTTTCGTCCCCCTATTTTTTTCAACCTCTTCTTTTGCTTTACCCTTTCGTTTGTCCAACTTTCTCTTGCTTTTCTTTAGCTCCGTGTTTGTTTGTTTGCCTCTGTCCTTGGCCTTACCTTTTCCGTCCCGCTACTCTTTTCTTGTGCTTCTGGCCTTTTGTTGATCCCCTCTTGTTCCTCTTTTTTCCTTTTTCTTCTCTGTCTGCTTCCTTCTTTTTTTTCTGTTTTCTTGTGCTGTCCCCCTCACTGGTTCATGTTGTTCGTGTGTTGTTTTTGTTGTTGAGTGCTTTTGTGTTTGTTGCTTGGTGTCTTCCCTTCTTCTTGCTTATTCGTTGTGCTCTTGTTGTTTCTTTAGTGTGTTTAGCCATTCACATTCTTATTTTCTGTTTGGAGAGAGTCGAACTTTGCGTGTACGGTTCTGCTTCTGCTGTGCCTTGTCGGTTTTTGTTTTCGTTGTTTTTTCACCGTTTTTCTGTATTCGTCACTCGTCCTTTTGTGCTTTACTAGGTTTTTTGTCTTTGTTGTTGTGTCGTGTTAGCTCTTTCTCCTGTGTTCTTGTTTCGTTGGTTGGGACGTGGCGTTTTTCTATGTCTTTTCGGTGGTTCTTTGGGTCTTTGCTGTGCTGAGCTTCGACTTGTTGTATTGTGTCTAGGGAGGAACACGTTTGTTTTTTTACTGTATTGCTCTTTGGCTTCTGCACCCACTTGTACTGGGCTGTCCCATTCACCTTAACTACTTCTGTTCTACTTTCTGCATAACTTACTTCATTTGTTTTTTTTAGGCCACTGCCGCCACTGTTTTCGCTTTTCTTCACTGTTTTTAAGACCAGGCAGCCAACGGTTTTTGCTGCTTTTCCCTCCCTTTTGTCCCACTGGTTCACTTTCACTACTCTTCTGTCCTGACCTATACACGTTGTACTCATTTTTCTTTTGTTTTGCTTCTCCGTGTTCCCTTTTTTTTGGACAACTTCTCACTTTTTGCTAACCGACTTGATCCTTTTTCTATTGCTTGTTTGTTTTGTTTTTGCTTATTTGTGCTCGCTTGTGTCCTCCCTACTGGTCTTTCTTGTTGCGTCGTACCTGTTTTGGGCTCCGTTCCTCCTCACTACAGCCTGTCGGTTGGGGTTTTGTCTGCTTTTCTTTGTATTCTTGCCTTCCTTTTGTTCTTTTTGGGTTTCTGGTTCGCTTTTGTTGTTTCTCTTCGTATCTTTTCCTTTTTTCTTGTTTGATGACATGTTGGCTGGGGACTCTTTGCTTCTTGGACTTTTGTTGAGGCCTCGAGCCACTCTTTGTGGGTCCTTTCGACGTTGTTTCTTTGCGGTTTCTTCTTACTTTTTTTTGCCCTTTTGTGTGCTGCCCTCAGGGACTGGTCCACCTGTTGTTGCTTTTACTGGGTCTGTGTTGTAGTGTTGGGTGTCCTTTACTTTGCTGTTTCTCTTCGTGTGTCTTTTCTACGTTTCTTGTAGCTCTACTCGCCTTTCTTCGCCGCGTTGTTACTCTTGCGTTTTGTCCTTCCCTTTGTTGTTTTTTGTTCCCCCCCTAATGCACGTGGTTGTCGTGTTTTTTTTTTGGCCTCTCTTCCTATACAGCCATTCGACTTTCCCTTACCTTCTTATTTGCTTCCTTGTCGAGATCCACTGTGTTGTTTCGCGTGTCTGTCTCGTTTTTGTGCCCCCACTTTTCACTTTTTGTTTTTACGTCTTCCTTACTTTTCTGTTTTCGACTGGGACTCCTCGTTTGTGGCGCGGCTAGCGACCTGTCGTTGTTGCCGTTTCGTTCTTTCTGCTTTTACTTTTCTTTCTTTTTGCCGTTTTGCTCATCATACTCCTTTCCCTTTTTTTCTCACTTTGTTTCGAGGGGGTATACTTTCTCACTTCTTTGTTCCTTTCTTTGTGTCCCCTTACTTTTTAAACTTTTGGTTCCCCCTTTTTTTCCTTCTGTTGTTCTTGTGTTCCTCCTTTCTCTTTACCTCTTTTGTTTTTCGCTCGCAAGTCAACTGTGACCTGTGTTTTTCTTTCCTCTTTTTCGCACTGTTCTTCGTGTCTGCTCATCACTCTTCTTTCGGTTTTCCGCTGGTTTCTCGTCTTTCGTGTACGTTGGTTTGTAATGCCTTTTCTGGTTTTGTTCCTCACTGTCTTTACGTTGTCTGTTTTTGATTTTGTTTTTGTGCTTTTTGGTTTTGTTTTTTTTTCCACTTTTTCTGCTCCTTCTACTTTTTTTGTTTCTTGTCCTTTTTTCCTAACTGCCTCACAGACTCTGTTGTTGCTCGTTCTCCTGTTCTCCTTCTCTGCTTGGCGCTATACTAATCGCCTGTTGGTGCCTCTTTTTTTACTTTTCTTGACGTCATGCCGTTTGGCTTTTTTGCACTTTGTACTTCTTTTCTTTTTCTTTCCTCTGTTCTTTGTCTTTTGCTTGTGCCTTTTTGCGGTTGCGGCAGGCTGTGACACTTGTTTCGTCCCTACTGTGTTGTAGCCACTCAACCTACCAACCTCTTGTTTTCATCTTCCTTGTTGTTCCAATGAAAACCCCGGCGCAGACCTTAACTTTTTGTTTTTTCCTCATATCACCACTTCCACCGCTTTTTTGTCTGCCTCTCTTTTGTTTTCTTTTTGCTTTGCGTGTCTTTTGCATACTTTTCGTTAGATGGGGCAGAGCTTTTCCCTCCGTGTCTTTTCTTTTTTCGTGGTGGCTCCTTTGGTTTTTTCTGCTTTATGCTCTATTGTTCCGTCCTTGAACTCTTTTTTGTCCTTTTTACTCTCCTGCTCTTCTTGTTTTCTCTGTTGCTTCTGGACTACTTATTTTCTCCGTTTTTTTTTCGTTTAATCGGCTTCTGTTTTTCCCCTTCTGTATCATGGTCGGTTTCTTTGTTCTCACTCTTTCTCTGTACTACTGTTCCACCTCTTTGCACCCACTTTCTCTTTTTCCTAACTCTGATGTCTTCGTGCTGTTTCTTTCCTTGCATTCTTTGTAACGTACTTTCTTCTGTTAATCACAGGTGCCGCAACACTTTGTCTATTCCTCGTGTTTTGATTTGGACGGTTTCAGGAGCTCAACGTGTAAACCCATTCTTCTTACGTCGTCTCTTTACCTTTTTGTTGTGTCCTCTGTTTTCTTCACCTTTTCTTCTTTTCAAACCTCTTTTGTCGATGTTTTGTGCTTATTTTTTTAACTTTTTGTGGCGTTATTTCCATCCACACTTTTCTTGTTTGCATGATCTTTTTAGCTCTTCGTTTTAGCTCCACGTTTGCTTTCCGTTTCACTTTTGCTGTTTAACTCTTTTGTCTCGTCAGCCTCTCTTCCGTTTCTGTATTTGTTTCTTTTTTTTTTTCTCTTGTCTTCTCCTCTTTTGCGTCTTGTTTTTTCTTGTCAGTTGCCTTGCGTTTTTTTTTTTCGTCGTTCGACTACTGTTTTCTTTTCCACTTGTTGTCCCTTGTTTACTGTCTCTTTTTTGCTGTAGACGTCGCGTGCGCCAACCGTTCTTTTGTCCTTTCTCCGTTGTTTGTTTTCTTCCTGTTCTTTTTCTTCTTTCTGTTTCTTTTTTTCTGTGGGTTTGTTCTCTGGTTTGTAGTTTGGCACCGTACACTTTTCTAGTGTGCTGTCTCGGTCTCTTTCTTTTCACTACTGCTTTGCTTAATCGTTGTTTCCATGACACTTTTTTGATTAATTGTGTGCTGTTTTGTTCGTACTTTTTCGCGGTGTTGTTGTCTTTGTCCTTCGTCTTTTGTGCTCTTCCTGCTTTCCCTTACCCCTGCTTTGTGTTTTGCTGTGCGCTCTTGTCTGCCCTCTTATTTTTTTTTCTTCTTTTACCCTTCCTTAGGATCCGTTTTTACTTGCTTCGCTGCTTGTCTGTTTCGACTTTTTTTTCTTCTTTGTCACTCCCTTGCTCTACTGCTTTTCCTGGTCTTTTGTTGTCTTTCTTCCTTCGTCTTGCCGCTCTTCTTCCTTCGTGCTAGTTCTCGCTTGGTATGGAGCGACCGTTCTGTTTACTTGTTCTTTTCTTTGCCCTTTTCTTTCTGTGTGTTCTTTGTTCTTTTTTGTCTTTTTTTTTCTCGTGGGCCGTCTGCCTCTTACACTGCCTTTTTTTGTCCTCCTACTACCGTGGTTTGCTGCTTTTGTCTTGGTTTTTCCCCCTCCTACGTTTTTCGTTGTGTGTGTGTTGTCGGTGGTGGTATACCCGTACTTGGTACGTTCTTCTTTTTTTCTACATCTTTTTTGCACAACTTGTCCCGCAGTTCTTCGGTCGTCTTCTTTGTTGTGGACTTCTTTTTTCCGAGTAGCTAGCTTGTCCGGACGCGACGCCCGTGAGCCTGCCTACGCGACTGGTCTTGTGTTATTACACATTTCTTGCCTTTGCGTGTGTCTGTACGTTTTTTTTAGCAACGTTCAACACACTCTGTGCTTCCTTTGTATTGTTCGTTTCTGTTTTTGTTCTTCCTGTGTGGCTCCCTCTATTTTTCTCCTCTTGTCTTTTACTTCTCGCGTTTTTTCCTGTTTCTCTTTCTTTACGTTTCTGTATTTGCTGCTTTTTGTCTTAACGTGCTTTTTTGTTCGGTTCCTGCGTCCTATTGTGTTTTTCTGCTGTCTTCTGTTCTTTGGTGTTTCACCGCCGACTTGCCCCACGTGCTTCGTTTGTTCGTTGCAGCTCGGTGCCTCTTTCTTTCTCTTTTGTTATTAGTTTGTCTTTTCATTTTCGCAGCGTTTTTCTTTCTGTTTTGTTCCTTTTCCTCTTTTTTTGCCTACTTTTTTTGTTTTCTCTTTTTTTTTCCCATCTTTTCACTTTACTCGACACTTCACCACTTCGGTTTGTCGCTTTGAGTTTACTGTTTCTTCTTATTTACTCTTTTTCCGCTGTCTCTGTTTGGCTGATTACTTGTTTTTTTGAGCTTTTGTTTGTTGCACTGTCACGTTTTTTGCTAGACACTCGTTTTCTTCCTTATCCCGAGGGCACTTCCTCTCTGTTGGTGTGCTTTCTCACTTCTCCGCACTCTATTGGAGCGCCCTTCTCACCCCAAGAGGCACTTTCTTTTTGTTTTGGCCGTTTCCTTTGTCTTGGAGTGCCCTTTTTTCTGTCTGTCTAGTGCTCTGTCCTTGTTCGACTTTTCTCTTTCTTCTTGCTTCTCTTTCTAAGCTTCGTTGTGAATCTCCTTTACGTTCTACGTCACTTTCTTGGTCTCTTCTTGCGTTAGCTGTTCTTTCTCTTCGGCTGTATTTCGTTTTCGTTTTTTGCCTTGTTCTGTGTTTGGTGTTTAATGGTATCTTCTAGTCTTCTAACTGTTGTCTTCTTCCTTTCCTCTTTTTCTGTCGTTTTTCTCTATTTTTTTTTCCTCCTTCCTTGCCTCTCGTCACTTCTTTTTTTACCCTTTTCTTTTTTCTCGTCTGTTTTTTGCACTGCTTACTGTTTTTGTTTACTTCGAGACCTCTTTACATTGACGGCTTCTTTCTCTCCTTCTTCTTCCTTTTGTCTCTCTCTTTCTTCGCCTTTTCTTCTTATTATGCTTCTGCGTTTCGCACTTACATCTATGTATATTTTCTCTCTTGTCCGTGTTTCTTTGACTTTTTGACCTTTGGCTCTCCTTTCTCTCTACTCTCTTTCTTTGGTTTTTTTTCTTCGTATGTGTTGTGCTCTTTACCTCCCCTTGGGGTCTTCTCTTCCTCCTGTATTCTTTCTGTTCAGTCCTTTCTCTTGTTCGGTCGCGTTCCCTCTTTAGTGCGTGCTTTCGGACTCTGCGGGGTCCTCTTATTGTTGATTCTTTGTAACTTCGCCTGGTCTTTTGTTTGTTTCTTTTTTGTTCCGGTCTTCTTTTTGCTGTCTCTTTTGCTGCGTGTTTCTTTGATTTTTCTCTGACTTTTCTGGTTTATTGTCACCTTACTTCTTCTCTTCCTCTCCTTGCCCTTTTTCTGTCTCGGCCTTTGTCGGTGCCTATCCTGTGTGTGTTCTTCTTTCTGTTTTCTCTCTCTTCTCTTTCTTTTTGCTATTTGTCTTTGGTGTTTCTCTTTTTTTTGTAATCTTTTGGTTTGTCTGTCGGTGTCCGCCTAACCCTGCTCACCTACTTTTTTCTTCGTTCGACCTTCCTTTATGTGACCATTCTTTCTGTGCCCCCTTGCTCTTGCGGTGTTTCTCTTCTGCTGGGCCACAACTTCTCTTACTCCTCACTCATCTCGTCTTTTGTGCTCTCTTCTTCCTGTTTTCTTGTCTTTTACTTTAGTTGTTTTCTTTTGTTTTTCCCTGCTTCACATGTCGCACTTAAACTTTTACTGTTTTTCCTGTCTGGTGTTTGCTGTTTCCCGACTCTCTTTCTCCGTATTCGCTTGGCTCTCCCCCGTCCCCGTTGTCGTTTTCCAGTCGTTTAAATCGCTGATTCTTCTTCTTTGCGCGTTCTCCATTTTTTTTTCCTCACGGGCTACGTTTTCTCCGTTGACGTTGCTTCTCTCGTTTCTTTTTTTGCTTTTGGTTCTGCTCTTTTGTACCTGCTTTTACCCACTGTTCTTTCTGTTCTTTGTGTCCGTGCGTCTTCCGACTTTTTTTTTGTTTATTTTCCGCTGACGTTCGTTCTTCTTTATTCATTCTCCTTGTTTTCTCTTTTTCTTCTTTTGTTCACTATGTACCTCTTTTCCTTCTCTCTTTGTCTTGTGTCGGCGACTTTTTTAAACCCCGTTTCTCTCAATCTGTGTCTTTTATTCCTTGCTTTTTTCGTCTTTTTCTGTCTTCTTGGTTAGCTTTTTTTTGTTCCTTCGTTCGACCACTCTTTTCTGTTTTTGCCACTCGGTCCTCTCTTGACTTTTCTTCTCTTTCTGCTTTCTCTCTGTCTGTTTGCTGTCGTGTCTTCATCTCCTCTTTTTCTTCATTACTCTCTCGTCTCTTTACCATGCTTGCTTGGCACGTCTTCTTTTTTCTGCCTTTGTGGTTCTTGTCTTCTTGTGTCTTATTTTCTGTGACTTACTCCTTGTTCGCACACTTTTTGTTTACCTGGCCCTCTATACTCTTTCCTTGTTCGTTTTACACTTTTTTTTCTTATGATTCTTTGTTCTACTTTTCGTCTTTCTCCTTTCTTACCCTTTTCTGTCTTTGTGTTTCGTTCCTTGCTTTTCTGTTTCTGTTCACTTTCTGTTCTTGTTCTCTTCTGTTCTGCTGTTCGTTGTCTTCTGGTTTTCTCTACTGTTACTTTGTTTCTTTTTTCCTTATCGCTTTTCTGTCCTGCTGTCTTTCCTTGTTTGCTCTTTCGGTTTTGCTGCTTCTTTTCCGTCACCTTTCTTCGTGCTGTCTTTTTACTTCTTTTTGGTTTTGTGCTCTTTCCTCGCCTTCCCTTTTTTTGTTTCGCTCATCTTTTTTTCCTGGCCTTTTCTTCTGTCGGGATCTCTTGCTCTTGCTTTGTTTTCTCCCTGCTTCTTTTTTTTTTTTGTCTCCTTTGCTGTTCAAGTAATTTCCTCTTACAGTCACATAGGTAATCAGTAATTTCCTCTTACAGTCACATAGGTAATCAGTAATTTCCTCTTACAGTCACATAGGTAATCAGTAATTTCCTCTTACAGTCACATAGGTAATCAGTAATTTCCTCTTACAGTCACATAGGTAATCAGTAATTTCCTCTTACAGTCACATAGTTAATCAGTAATTTCCTCTTACAGTCACATAGGTAATCAGTAATTTCCTCTTACAGTCACATCGATAATCAGTAATTTCCTCTTACGGTCACATAGATAATTAGTAATTTCCTCTTACAGTCACAGATATAATCGGTACTACTCCTACTTTCATATGATTATATAATCGGTACATTACTCTTCTGTCACAAAAGCAATTGCAACTGGTACTTTACTATCATAGTCACATAAATAATTGATACTTTATTAGATAATTCATACCTTACTCGTGCAGTCACATAAATAATCGGTATTTTACCCGTACTGTCATATAAATATTCGGTACTTTACTCCTACAGTCACATGTATAATCCATACCTTACTCTTACAGTTGTATGTTTGTATGTATGAAATTAGAATGGTGATATGAGTAATTGAATCTTACTTGTAAATTCAAATGATTAAAATATCATTCACTATATACAAAATCATTAGTTCATCACGTGAGTAGCCTTTGGAAATATTCACTTTCCCTATGGTAACAGTAATGAGCATAAACTGGAAAAAGTACATGAAAACCCAATAAATTAATCTTGAATATAATTTTTCAAAAGTTAAATTACACGAGATAAAAACAAATAATAGGACAAATAAAGATAAATCTTGGATAAAATGACCAGCTTTGGGAAAAAGATCAATATTTACTCATTCGCCAGTAGTAATTCTAGTCATACTCCTCTTATGCAACGTTTGGTTCGAGGTGATAATAGCTTTAAGGGTAATAAAAACATGAACGACTGAAATAAAACTGTTGCCAATATTTAACACTTAATGAAAATATATTGTAAATTGGAAATCTTAAAACTTTTTAATCTTTCGGAATGTGTGACCTGTATATAAGTTGTACTTTCCTGAAAGTGGCTTCATTCCCGTTCGTTAAACCACTGTAGATCATCAATCGGATAACGCGTTTTCAGGAAAACGAACCTAAAAACATATAGTAAGAAATCCTGCCTCAATGAAAAGGGAACCTGTTTCGTACGTACAGCATGATGCTTCCGTATGACAAATAAATCAGTTGTTTAAAAATGATTGCGAGTAAACGCGGTTTTTGGATTCATCAGTTAAAAGATTGCTTTGTTTCTAAATTGACAAATTGAATTGCCGCATTTTGAAAAGTTTTGTACTGTTCGATCGTGTCTTGCAATAACATATAGTAAGCATGGTACATGTTTATGTTGGAATCATGTTATCAAGTTATACATGAATACAAATATAGCTATTACCCTACATAATTAATCATCTAAATGTCGGGAAAGTTATATAACCTTTTCTACGTGATATTACACATAAACTCACGATCATTTGTGACCAGAGTTGCAGCTGCATATATTATATACATATTGATCTTATGAGCATTTATTACTTCCAAATAAAAAAACAAAATATTTATTTAATACAAATATGTGTTCCATTTCCAGAAATTCTGAAGACATTAATAATGATAATTTCCATACATATGTCAATGTCGATATATCCCAGCGAACAAGAATTAACAGATACAACAGAATCAAGCACACATGCTTCATACTTAGACATTTTACTTAATATAAACACAGACGGGAAATTATCAACTAAGCTATACAACATACGCAACGATTTCGGCTTTTCCATCGTAACATTTTCCACATTAAAGTAGTAATATCCCACAATCAATCGCATATGGAGTTTATAAAATGAGTTTCACAAATGATCCAGGACGTGTTCAACATATGAACATTTAATATACAGAGGTAAACTACTTACCGACAAATTATTGACACAGGGATATCGAAAACCGCGTTACGCAAATTTTACGGTCGGTATAATAATTTAGATTGCGATTACTTTGTTTCACTACGTGAAATGTTGAGCTGCTTGTTCGATGGCGGTTGTTGAGACGTCTGTACCAGTTGTGACGAGGATTCGTTCCTCACGTATTTTACTTTGATTTGATTGCGGACTCAAGGCAGGTGTGACCGTTCGACAGATTTGTACCTATATCCTGGACGTCCTAAAGTTTTGTACCTTGGGTATCTGAGATTTTTTATATAGAGACATTAATCATTAAATAAACAACTGCTCTAAGTAGCCATTAAGTTGAAACATTGTATTTCTACACCACCTTGTATATACTATGTAACGCTATTCCACCAGTAATTTGGATGATGAATGGTGGAAATGCAGATCGCTTTTGATTATATATATATATATATATATATATATATATATATATATATATATATATATATATATATATATATATATATATATATATATATATATATAGGCAGATTATTACATATTATTATTTTTGTCGAATACAAATGAAATATATTTTTCAAATTCTAGGTTAGGTAGTGAAATAAAAAGATTTTTGAAATTGTTAATGTTTTAGCAACTTTTACTATATTAATGGAAGTAATTATTCTTTTGTTATTTTTTATAAATAATGCTTCAATTTTATGTATTCGTAATTTGAAGTTCATTTTCCTCATCTTGTTAAGATCACTTTCAAGTTTCATGCCCAGTACTGTAAAATGTTGGACACCAATCGTGTTTCCAGTTACCATGCTTGTACACATCATTGCTAAACCCTATCAAGATAATTTTTGTGTTTGAACTGTTAATTCGAAGCCAGACATTCTTGAATAATAATAAAAAGTATCTAAAGCTGCACAGACTACCTCTAGAATCATCCACATGTTTCACATCATAAGCAGTTATACCCTTTATTTTTACATCATTTTAATAAAGATGGCAAGAACTTTAGATAGAGATATGTATATACTTGATCTCCGTGACGACAGCCGCATGTTTAAAATGTATTTGTTCGGAAAGGAAACCATATTGTATAACTAAAGCCTTGATATCAGTATTTAAAATTTGTATCCACTTTATTTCATTTTGCCCAAAACCAAAGAATTTAAATTCTTTATAAACCAAAGACCATGCTATTGAAAAAAAAACTATTTTCGAAATCAATAAGTAGTAAAATACCTGGCAATGTGTAAGTTTAAGAATAGGACATGCAATTTGGATTGGTTTTTATTACTTTGCATATGCAGCCAGAGATAAGTTTATTAGCTCGCCTGAAACGAAGGTTTTTTGACCAGATCGACTCAGAGGTGGATCCAGGGTGGGCAAAATGGGTCTTAGAATGTACCCACCTCTTTAATAATCTTCTCCAGAACTGTTGCATGGATTAAAAAACTTATTGCATCTGAGTGATTTACATGGATGCATGATTCAATTTCCTGTTTTTGGAATAAATTGGAAAATAAATTTTTGACATGTATTTGACATCTTTCCCGGCTTTGTTATTTTCATTCATTTTTAAGTCTCCTCCAGTTCCAATGAGTGTTAAAATCATTTGTAAATTTGAGATTCCCACATTTGTAAGATAATAACACTGTTCAGGTGAGCGATGTGAGTGCTGCATTAATTGTGATTGGTCAAATTTTCACTGACGTCACTGAGATTCTGATTCTTAATTTAAATGCAAAAGGGTGCAATATTACCATTTCTCAGTTGGATTGTTTGTTTGTTTGTTTGTTTGTTTATTGTTGTTTTACGTCCCACTCAAGAATCTTTCACTCATATGGAGACGTCACCAAATGCCGATGAAGGACTTCAAATTTTATCCTATGCTTGGCACTCACGGCCATTGAGCAGTGAGCGTTCGTTAACGTGCCGACACCAACTACGACACGGCACCTCAAGTCTAACTGTCTCATCCGAAGGACAGGAAACCAACCTGTCGCCGTCTGGCCTCTAACTCACGACCTCGCGATCAAGAGTCGAGCGCGCTAACGACTGAGCCAGGCCGGCTCTTCTCAGTTGTAAACAAAACCAGTATGAAGAAATACTGAAAATTACGTATCTGTGTGTTGACCAATCGTCTTTAAATAATAGTTAATCAATGTTATAATACAATTCACTGCAGGTCATAGCTGAAACAATCTTATGTACTATGAGGTATTGTTTAAACATTGAAACAACGCAATTCAACGAACCAAAATACTCTCGCCAGAGAAATTCTTTATATTTCAGGAATGACTCTCGCCTTACAACACATTTTTAATCTATCTAAAATAGGCACTGATTTTATTGGAATTCTAAAAACATGATTTACGAAAATAAAAAATCAAATTTAGTTTATCCGCGGTATGTGTTACTTTGATTCCAAAGGGCTGAGAGTGATGTATGACCGGTATCGAATAATTTTTAAAGCATCTGTTGATTATTCAACTTCATGCGCTAAAACCTGGCTGTCAAATTTTAAATTGATTGAAGAATTATTGATGTTAAAAAAGACATTGAGTGAACTGTTATGGCTATCGTAATTCAATGCAGTGATTTTTTCACTCAATCTGTAATTGTATAACGATTATGTAAATCATTCTTATTTATCACTTTGTAATTATTACATTTATCAGTAGCTAAATGTATTCTGAAGACTGATAAATTGTGGTGACTATGGCTTTCCATATATGATTCTTTGTCGTTTAACTGCATAACAATGCAAAGCCTATGAATGACAATGAGGATTGTAATTGCATTCTATAGAGGAAGACCTGATTTGACCCCAGTCTAGTAAGTTGTAATATATCATGTATAAATGTACATTGCAAGAAACAATATAGAAATACATCTCATAAGCTCTGGTTATTGATTAGACGTAGAAGCGCTGTTTAAGCTACTGTTTTAGTGAAACTCACAAAAATATCTTTTGCAAGATAAAAATTAAAATAATAATATGATGGATTGTTAGAAAAAAACAACATGAGTGATATTGATACATTTACAAACAGCGTAAACTTTCACGAATTTTAGATATCGAACTAGAAATTAAAGATACAACAGAATCAGGCACACACGCTTCATACTTAGACATTTTACTTAATATAAACACAGACGGGAAATTAACAACTAAGCTATACGATAAACGCGACGATTTCGGCTTTCCCATCGTAAATTTTCCACATTTAAGTAGTATATCCCTCAGTCACCCGCATATGGAGTTTATATTTCACAAATGATCCGATATGCCAGGGCGTGCACAACATATGAAGATTTCATATACAGAGGTAAACTACTCACTGACAAATTATTGACACAGGGGATATCGAAAACCGCGTTTAATGTCAACGTTCCGCAAATTTTACGGTCGGTATAATAGTGTTGTTTGCGACTACTCTGTTTCACTAAGTGAAATGTTGAGTTGCCTTTTCGTTGGCGGTTGTTGAGACGTCTGTACCAATTGTGACGAGGATACACTCCTCACTTGTTTCATTGGACTTGACTGTGGACTGACGGCGGGTGTGACCGGTCGACAGGGGATGCTTACTCCTCCATGGCACCTGATCCCACCTCTTGGTTTCCAGAGGTCCGTGTTTGTCCATTTTTACCGGATTTGTATCTATGTCCTGGACATTCTATTGATTTATACTTTGGTATCTGAAATTTTTATATCAAAAGAATTTTGAATGAGCGATTCAATTTCATTTATCACCAAAATAAATAATTAGGAGCCACAGATGTTTTACAATAATGTAAATTGTATAACATGTTCAAATGAATATCATTGATTCAATGCTGAAACTAATATTCCTTGTTATGTATGCATTTTGATCGTATGAAAATATACGTTGAATATGCGGAATACTGCAAATCAGGTAATTTTCGGGATTTTATTTTCGCGATACATAGTTTCTAAATTTATGCGCTAAATAATATTTATCGCGATTTCGTATGACCATTTCTACATACTATTATCATACTTCGTTACGCTATAATTTTATTTTGGCTAGCAAAAGCTCTCGCTACGCGTAAATAAAATTCTCGCGAATAAAGCAGGATTTACAGTTTTTAGGTGGAATACCACAACAGGAAGAGGAATACAGATTACTCAGTTGAGCATAATTTTTTTACCTGAAAATAATTCTCCTTATTAACATCAAAATCTTATGTGCATGAACTTTGGTATTTTCATGCATATATGTATAAATAAAATAATATAAGTAAAGATTCCGAAAATGTATACAGATAACGGATAAGAAATCCACGTCAACATTGGTACTGATGGTCAGTATAATACACTCGGTTTCGTGTTTGTCTAAAATCCATAGTGATTATAAATTATCCTATGAACTCCGCAACTGTTTAGACATACGTATTTATGATTTATAAACAACCATTTCAAGTACCCTTTGTATAAGAGCTGTATATAGTTGTTTCCAGAGTCGCTTGAAGATGTACTAGTAATTCAGATTTGTTTGTTACTTTTTTTCTTGTTTGGTTTGGTATGTCCCGCCAAGAATATTTGACTTATATGGAAATGACACCAACATCAGGTGAAGTGCTAGAAATGTTGACGTGTGCTATGGACTGACGCCATTGCGGTGAGGGTTCTTTTAGTGCCACGCCTTCCGCGACACGGTACCTCAGTTTTCAGTCTCTTCCCAAAGACCGGAGGCTTTCACTATGTATGCTGAGCGCTCAGCAAAGGGACATCCACTACCAATCTGAAGTCATTGTTGTTAGTTATTAGATGTTTCTTTCTAACGAAGCGATACAAAATGTCCTGTTAATTATGTTATTGATATTTGATATCAATCAGGGCTTTTTATCTAAAATCTAAAATACATTATCCAATTATCACATCATATATTACGAATTGCTGCCATGGGCACGATGACCAGCTAGTAAATTATGTTACTCATTATGAACGAATGTTTTATTAGTATCATGTTTTTGTCATCGCCAAATGGTTCTACTCTAGTAGCTTTATGAATCGATGGAATCGTTATTGTCATAAAACTATATTATCACACATTTATATTGCTACACATTTATATTGTTACACATTTCTATTGTCACACATTTATATTGTTACACATTATGTTGTCACACATTTTATGGTAACACATTTATATAGATGCTTTTACGTTAACTGCGGTCCTGTGACAATAAGGGACAAAATGATAGATACACACAGAAACATTGACGTCGTTATTGATACTGATCATTTTCAGTTAATCTGTGTAATTTTGCCACTCAAAGATAGACATTTATATCGCTTAACATTTATACCAAATTTGAAGTGTTTGATGACCGTTTATGGTCATTAATAATTGGATTGATATGTAAAAATGAATGTTTATGATTCTTTATAGATATTATAAACATAATACCAAAGTCATAATAAAGATATTTGACAATTGTTTTTGAAAAGCATGTTTATTACAACGAGTGAGACAGGAGAATACATATTTAACATGCATGCGTAGCCAAGTGGTAGATATGTATTCTACTGTCTTGCGAGATGTAATAAACATGTTATTCAAAAGCAATTGTCAAATATTTCGTTAGGCCCCAGATTTAACCGATGTTCTGTAAATGTAGGCTAGGCTAGTCTACGACTTGTGAAATGTAAACAAACCACGTTTTTGCACAGTCACAGGGGTTCGGAAATCCTTTACAGCGTAATATGCTCGATGAAAACGCTCTAAAAACGTTTTCCACGCCCCTGTGATTTGGATTGAAATACTTCACTTGATGCCTCACAGATCATACCAAAGTTATCGATAGACCTGGACAGCAAACTGGCTTCGAAGTTAGCTTAATTCGATGCTCATTTTATGTACTGCACTGAAGTTTTTTTTAAACTGTTGAACTGTTGACCAAGGTAGTGGATACATTAAACTTTTTCACTGCCTTTTGACCACTTAAACCCACTCCATAAAACATAATATCGCCTGTTTTTCAGTCCAGACACAACAAGTCTGTGCGGACCCATTTTGTTTAGCTTCGATACGGCGTTATAAATAGCTCACATGAAAACCCCTTCTTCATATGTCATATCTACAGTACATGTTCGAAAGTTTTTACCACGGCATCACCATTTATTGGCATTTGTTAGCAAATGTGATCAGTTTCAAACAATGAATTGAAAATTATCATTACATTATGGATGGGATTAATAAATCGGATTTTCATAAGTGACATGGCACTGTATTTTGATTGGCTTAATGAGAAATATCATATTTTTCATAAAGTCAATCAAAATACAGTAAAATCAATGAAAATTAACAGTGAAAAATTAACCTTTTGTTTAATTGATAAATTTAATAAACAATGTAATAAAAGTGTATATTTTTAACCAGTAAATGACGTCAAAATATTTCTAACGCAGGGCAAGACGTCCGAGAAATGGATTTTTTTTTTTGACCAGAAAGAAATATCAAAATAAAAGTGATTGATCAGTCTATTTGATCAGGTACAGACATCAAAAGACAAGAGTAAATGATCCTTTAAACGGTAATAACCATCTAAAGATTCTTAACGGAAGACATTTCAAAAGATAAAAATGAATGGTTTTAAACCCGTAATAGACGTCAATGTATTTGTTATCATAGGAAAACACTTTAAACGATGAAAGTGAATGCTTCTTTAAGCAGGAAGAGGCGTAAAAGTATTTGTAATCTAGGGCAAGGCGTAAAATGATAATTTATGAATTAAGGGTTAGGATGCGACGTCAACAGTTCCTTAACACAGTAGGACACATGAATGATTATTTGACCATAAAGCGAAAGCAAAATATAAAAAATGAAAAGTCCTGTTATTAGAAAGAGATGTCAATAGATCCTTATAGTATGCTGAAACATTAGAATACAGAAATAAATTATTCGTTTATTAAAAAGAGAAATCGGAACATCAAAGTGAATACACTGTAACCAGGAAGATATGTCAAAAATAACTGAAAGAGGCTTTAACCAGGAAGAAACTCAACATTTTCATAATCGAATGATTCTTTAACCACGAGGCGATAGAAAAAACAAATGAACCTTAACGCAGGACGAGCCGACAGAAAAGAGACGTAAAAAGATAAAATGTAAAAGTTTCCTAATTCTATGTAAGGAAATGAAAGTTGATGATCTTTTACCCAGAATAAGTAAACTACAGAAAGGGGTATATATATGAGTGTGGTATGCCCTGACTTCGGTTTTTGGTCTCGACGAGTGTTTTGCTGTAAGGATTGCATTGCAAATGAAATACCACCTTCATTTTTATTAACAAATAGCTGTCAAAAGCACCCTGATATCAGCTTTAATGTTATGAATAGATCAGGATAAATGCATACTATTCGTTAAACAATCCTTACAATCCTACTCATTTTCACAAATGTCGATATATAAGACGTGAAGCATTGGTGATAATTACAGAGAAAATTTCTATGTCTGCGTTTTATTGAAAATGGGAATTTCGTCCCTGATTTAAAATGTCGACAGCTTGCATTAAATGTCACTGAGTTATGTCTGCATGACTAACAATTACTTCAGTTTTAAATGATTTTTGCAGCAATAAAATGAAAAAGAAAAAAAGGAGACTGCAGCCCGTACTTGTCTTTAATACAATGTATATTGATGAAAAGGTATTAGTTTGTTCGCGGAATACTGTTCAGATAAAGTGGCATTAGCTGTGTTTTTCTAGAAACAATTATTTACTACTTACTGTAAAATAACAAAACCGAGATTTTCACAGAATTCTCAAATTCTTGTATATTTTGTGAAAATTGCTTGAGAAACCATCTTTGGCAAATTATTCGTTTTTATTTGTTTTATTCGACCTTACTATTTGTATCAGCATACGATATTGAACATGACTTTATTATTATAAAGTATATAGTTATGCCTGTGTATGTTTATTTGTTATTGTGCACCAATCAGAGTAGTGAAAACAAAAGAAATCTTTTGGAAAATACAGCTGAAGCACCTCTAAACTGATTTAAGTAAATCTAATGTTTACCTTCAAATAAGTGAAACTTTTGTCTGTTAACTGGTACGAAGACATAATAGAGACACTGTGTGTGATACGCCAGTATTCCATTAATGGGTAAAACCTAGTATTCACGAGGACAACAAGGTTTAAATTTGTTTCCGGGATTTGCACAATTAAACTGTTTCTTAATCAAACCTTTTATTTCTCCAAACTATATTTAACTAAAGAAAAAATATTTTTAATTGAGAAAAAATAGGTTAATCTTATTAATACGCATTTGGCCTGCCATAACAATGATATATATGCTATTAAGGCTTTCTGGTTGTAAATTGTTCCACATCTAAGTAGAAATATGCCACAATCACAAGCATATGGAGTTTATATTTCACAAATGATCCGATATGCCAGAACGTGTTCAACACATGGACATTTCATATACAGACGTAAACTACTCACTGACAAATTATTGACACGGGGATATCGAAAACCGCATTAGATGGCAACGTTCCGCAAGCTATGTGGTTGATATAATAGTCTTTTTTGCGATTACTCTGTTTCACTCTAATATTTGGCACTGATAACACCATAAATTCCAAATTCAGACGGATTTTGGCTATACTTTTAGATGTATTATTTGACCTTGTATGATACGACGAAAATACATATACATTTTAAATTGGAGCTCAACTGATGATATATTATTGACAGAAACGATCGTCTTGAGCATTATAACTCTGATATTATGTTTATAATATTTCATTAAGTGAAATCTTGACTTACCTGTTCGGTTGCGGTTGTTGAGATATATGTACCAATTGTGACGAGGTTTCGTTCCTAACGTATTTCATTTTTATATGACTGTGAACTCACGGCGAGTGTGACCGGCCGACAGGGGATGCTTACTCCTCCATGACACCTGATCCCACCTCTTGATTTCAAGAGGTTTGTGTTTGTCCATTTTTTACCAGATTTGTACCTATATCCTGGACATCCTATATATTTATACTTTGGTATCTGAGATTTTTATAGCATACCAAAAGTCAGTAGAACGAGCACTTGGTTTTATGAATACAAATTTTATCTATGAATTGTGAACTCAGAGACAGAGGTGTTCTTTCTCCGAATTTCACAAAACTGTGTTTACCATTTGTTTTAGGTGAAAAATTGCCGATTATATGTAGTTAAAGTCCAATAACCGCTCAAGTTCGCTGACAAGACGTATTGTAATAAGTTGTCTGATTCATACATTATATAATTTTATGACATACTAATCAAACCTAGTGAGCACATCCACTATAGTTATTCAGGAAATGACTCTCCTAATTAGTGGTCATCAATGAACCGTTCGCGGCTGTTGCATCGATTCGGAAGTGTAATTTATGGGAACTTTATATATCTTTATATAAGCATGAATAAAAGTAACAGGGGGCGTTAATTCCTTCCGGACACCTGAATCCATCCCGTTTGGGATTAGCAATTGTTCATCATGTTTAGACCATTTGTATATCCAATTTGTCGTGTTCTAATGGACTTGGAGTTTCGATTATCTATGGATACTTTTTAATTATTACTTAATAACGTCCGAGATGTTGGCTTATATAAACTATATAAACTCATATGGTAAAATGTTACAGAATTTTAGGTATTCGTATAGTTCTGATTCGATGTAACTATTTTCGGTTCATTAGGTAGTGCTAGTAACCAAAAACATAAAGCATAAATAAAATTTTGATCCGAGACATAAACTGTCGCAGATAAAATGTAAAGCAAATATATATAAAGTTTTGATATGCCTTTAAAGGATTTGATTTCATGCGATAAAGTTTTCACGTTTTCCTTTTCCTGACACGATCGAAGCTTTTGCATTCGCAGATCGAAAGTAGCATAAAATAGCACCAGATATTTTATGTCAGCCCGCAATATATTACATTCAGAGACGTTCCAAAATTGATGCAACATTTTACTTTTTTTTCTAAATATTTCATATAAAACCACATTTAGAAAAAACAGTATAACAAAGTAATTTCCTATTCAATTTCAAAATCGTTTTTTTTCTATAAACTATTAACGTTTTGAGGTTTCTGTGTTTATTTAGAATAAATTCTGATCACTCGTTTTATAGTGCTGATAAGTTGGCAAGGATAGGAAATCTCAATTTCACTTTTTAGACATTAACAACTAAGTTATGCGACGAAAGCGACAATGTCGGCTTTCCCATCGTAAATATTCCACATGTAAGTAGAAATATCTCAAAATCGCCCACACATGGAGTTATATTTCACAACTGATCCGATATGACAGGGCGTGTTCAACATATGAATATTTCATATGCAGAGGTTAACTACTCGCTGACAAATTATTGACACAGGAATATCGAAAACCGTGTTTGATGTCAACGTTCCGCAATTTTTACGGTCGATATAATAATCTGGTTTGCTTAGTGAAATGTTGAGTTGCCTGTTTGATGGCGGTTGTTTAGACGTCTGAACCGATTGTGACGAGGATTCGTTCCTCATATATTTCATTTGGATTTGACGGCGGATGTGACCGGTCGACAGAGGATGCCTATTCTTCCAGACCGGATCACACCTCTTGATTTCCATAGGTCCGTGTTTGTCCATTTTGTACCAGATTTTTACCTATATCTTTGGCATTCTAAAGATTTATACTTTGGTATCTGATATTATTTTTACATCTTTAATGTATAAATGAGAAATGGGGGCATAAAAAAATTAATTTTTCTGTTGAAATTTGTGACTCGTGAAAACAGAGATTTTGAACATTATGAACAAATACACATTGAAACTGCGAGATATATTGGATTTTATGGTAAAAGTTTGGCCAAACTTTGTTTCATGACTTTCCATTAATGTTTTGAAAAATTGTGAATTTATATGAAATACATTGAGAAAAATAAAAAGTTGCATCAATTTTGGCACGTCACTGTACATATATAATTTTATCAAAACGAATTATTAACACCGTTATTAAAGTGAAAATTAACACTAGGAGTTATTTACCGCTGAAAGGCATGCTGAATATCAATTTTGAGTAACATATATTTCTGCACTTGTATTTTACAAGGGTTGTGTATGGATGTGATTTTTTGTAAAGAGTAACGCCTCTTTAGTTATATGCGTGTGGTCAGACGTTACAAATTTCCTTTCAACGTATCACTATTACTTTTTAAAATATTGACTACTGTCAACGGAGGAAAATGAAATTATCTGAAAATCTTATCAATTTATAGCTGTCCATAAAACATTTCTACATTTGAAGTTAGTGTGCAATAACATTAAGATTGGTTTTTACTGTAATTACCCAGACGTTAGAATACGTGTTGATAATGATCGCGCTAGAGAAGAAACGAGAAAATGGTATCAGACCGAATGAAAGACATAAATGTATCGAAACAATTTCATTTGTATGCTATAAAATAACTAGAAGCAGCACATTTGTCTGTATCTGGCTGTTATGTTTCTCATTTACGACACTAGTTGTCTCGGTCTATTTAGACTAACCGTTCACCATGTAAATTATCTATATTGTATCCTTCAGTTTCGTTTGATATCAAGGAGTTTCATTGTTAAGTAAATGTTTGAAGAGACAATAAAAAGATCTTGTATGACAATGAATGTATTTGACACGTCAACGTAATCTAACTATCAACCATCATTATCTGATAAATAATGCTATCGTCATATTTTCAAATTTTCTATTGTTAATTAAGTAAATAAAATATAAATACTCATTTATAAAGTAAAAAAGCTCGCTTAATATAAAATGTAAGAAATATATCAAAGGTGATTGTGAAAATAACACTATAAAGATGTCATATATTTAGATAGTTTCTGTTTTCTTACAAATTGAATATATATACACAGGTTCAATTAAGTTGAGGTATGCAGTCAAGGGACTTGAAAAAACTGGCCCTTATAATCAGGTAATCCTTATTGAGAGGTGGCCACTATAGCACGTTTTACTGTATATATATATATATAAATATTTCGATCGTACGACCGGCCATGTATAGTGTTATGTATTGAACAACCATGTTGAGTCGTAAGGTCATTATATGTTGGTTTTGCTTGGTTGCTATCGCAATTAAACACCAATGATTAAGGTCGAAATATTTCGTATGAAGTGTTTATATAGATTTTGTTATAATTATACAATGAAGAAACTTTGGACATATATACTGTATACAGGGAAATTTTCGCCCCCGTTTTAGTTTCGTTCCTTTCGCCCTCATCGTCAGTGGGCGAATTCAAAATGGTTAAACCATCTATATTCAGTAATAAATGTCTAAGCGAATATATATTACCGGGCGAAACCGTTTGTTATTTGCAAGTGCATTAGGGCGAAAATAACACAGGGCGAAAACAACCCTATATATATATATATATATATATATATATATATATATATATATATATATATATATATATATATATATATATATATATATATATATATATATATATACTCTTTACACTACTCTTCCACATAAACAATTAAAAGAAAGACTTTTCAGCATCATAGACAACTGTTTTTTCACTAAGTGGTACCCGAAAATTTAAATATCTAATGATTGGCTATTAGGATACTTATTTCGTCAAACACCACTCTGATTCTACACATAAATACACTGAAGGGAATTTCTAATAGACAATATATTTGTAATGTTCGGAGACGTGGTCTTTTAACAAACTGTCGGCATTCCTATGGGAACCAATTGTGCTCATTTATTGGCCGACCTGTTCCTTTATTCATACGAAGCAGACTTCATTCAGAAACTGCTGAACCAAAAGAAGAAAAAGTTAGCGGTGTCCTTTAATTTGACATTTAGATATATCGACGACGTTTTTGTCAATTAATAATGACAATTTTCATACATATGTCAATGCGATATATCCCAGCGAACTAGAAATTAAAGATACAACAGAATCAAGCACACACGCTTCATACTTAGACATTTTACTTAATATAAACACAGACGGGAAATTAGCAACTAAGCTATACGATAAACGCGACGATTTCGGCTTTCCCATCGTAAAATTTCCACATTTAAGCAGTAATATCCCTCAGTCACCCGCATATGGAGTTTATATTTCACAAATAATCCGATATGCCAGGGCGTGTACAACATATGAAGATTTATATACAGAGGTAAACAACTCACTGACAAATTATTGACACAGGGATATCGAAAACCGCGTTTAATGTCAACGTTCCGCAAATTTTATGGTCGGTATAACAGTCTTGTTTGCGACTACTCTGTTTCACTAAGTGAAATGTTGAGTTGCCTTTTCGTTGGCGGCTGTTGAGACGTCTGTACCAATTGTGACGAGGATTCACTCCTCACGTGTTTCATTGGACTTGACTGTGGACTGACGGCGGGTGTGACCGGTCGACAGGGGATGCTTACTACTCCATGGCACCTGATCCCACCTCTTGGTTTCCAGAGGTCCGTGTTTGTCCATTTTTACCGGATTTGTATCTATGTCCTGGACAGTCTATTGATTTATACTTTGGTATCTGAAATTATGTATATATTAAAAAGTGGAATATTGTTTATTGATTTGTTTGACAAAGGAGATTAGGGGAGATAAAAGATAAAAGAAATACTGATGAGTATTTAGTGTACTAAATTCCCACTCGTAAATAATCAGCATTAGACAAGTCTTAGTGGGATGTTATTATCTTAACTCGTATGTGATGTGACATCACTTCAAGACAATTATAAACAAATATGTTGTTTGTAGAACCTTCGAAATATGTGCAGTTCTCTAACGCCATGCGACAGCAAATACGTTCAAAATGTTCGTTTTATTTCGTTATGTTAGATATTTTTATTCAACGTCCTGGTATAAATGGCATTATTTTTCATGTATATGGATCTGGTTGTTGTACTGCGCGCATTATATTACACTCTTTTGTTTGATATTCGGGGTTATAATCAATTACTAGATCCATTTATATGCAAAGTGTATACTTGCAACTGAATCTTATCCTCTCTTGACCGCAAAATGGATATATTCGGCAAAGTATTAGATAAAAGTAATAACTCGCAAAGTGTTTTGTTTACAACTTATGGTAAACATGACGTTATTTGTGACGCACGTGATGTATTAAACCAGAAGCTATTTGCAAAATATTTTTTTTTCTACTGAAGTGAAAATATCCAGTAATTTCTTATTATCTAATATACTTTTCAATCAATCTACAATGCCACAAGTTAAAATTAAAACGTAAAATATTTTGGAGACTTAGAAAAATATGGACTACAGCCTAACGAATGTAATGGCACTTTTCCTAACATGACATCAATCATTTTTTTTAATCACACACACACAC